>JAVIWB010000491.1:0-15411 GCA_031893035.1 Dermolepida albohirtum | reverse complement strand
GCCATACTGCGCTATAAGGTTCTGCATCACCGATGAATCGAGGCCGTCGGCAACGCGCTGCCGGGTGTAGTTGGGGCCATCCCACTTGCGGTAGGAATAAGTGAAGGTGAAGGAGCCGGCTGGCTCGAAATAATACTCCAAGGCCGCTGAGTAGGTTTTGAAGTGGTCGGGAGTGAGGTTTGGATTCGGAGCGGTGGCTTCCTGCGAGGAGTCATTAACTTTCCAATTACCGGCGATTTTATCGACGCCAATGCGCCCGAAGCCTTCGCTGTAGCCAATGTGCGCGATGAAATTGGGGGTAAAGCTATATTTTAAGGCGGCACTGGGCAGCCAGAACGAATAACTATTGGTTGTGGTCGTACGCTGGCCGTTCCTATACAGGGTGTCGACCCATTTGTCGGTTCTTTGGGCAGCGTCGCCACTCATGCCTGTTTCATATTGAACGAGGCCTTTTGTCTTTGGAATCAAAGTCTTGGCTTCCTGATCGGTATATTCGTAGCGGTAGCCCGCTTGAAACGCCCAGCCGCGCCAAGGGCGTGTCTCACCCATTAAATAGCCGGCAAAGACGGTTTCAGAAAGATCGCGACGTCCCGTGTAGCCCGCAATGCGGCTGTTCATGACGTCATTTGGGTTTTGATAAAACCATTCCGGATGCTGCTGGTAGGTTGAATACAGGAGTGTCTGGTTGATGAGGGGGATGTTCAGGCTGGCAACATTTCCTCCAAAACGGGGATCGAAATGATAATTGGACTGGAAGTAGCTTGAGGAGAGGAGCGGCACGCCATCCCTAACGGTGCTGGTGCCCAGCCTGTCATAACTGGCCTGGGAGGTGCCGCCTGACATGCCGTAATTCAGGTTGGGGCCCACATATTGGTAGTGGTTGGCAAGCGCAGTACCATTGTTGTCAGTGGGTTGCCACGCGTTGAATGTGGTTTTTTGGTAGTTAAAGCCGGTTTTGAACCAGAGGGGGAATTTGGTCGGCGCGTCCCAGCGCAGGTCAACTTTTGCGGTGGGAATGGTTTGTTTGCTGTCTGAATTGATGGGATCGGTGATCGCGCTTGTCCCGTTTTGTCCATAGTAGGTGATGTCGCCCATAGAGGCGGTCTGGCTCGGGTTGACCGTGAGTGACGCCCTGTCGCCGCGGTAAAAGTTCCATTCCATGGAACTGGAATCGTCACGTGTGCCCCAGAAGGCATCGGCGCTGCCGCTGCCGTTGTTGCTTTTGCTGGGGCCTTGCATGCTAACTTGGTAGAACCACTTGTCGTTGGAGTAGTCTCTTTTGCTTACCGCGTAGGACCATGTGGCAAGGGCGTCGAGGTTGAAGCGGTAGCGTTTCCAATTGAAGGACAGGGTGCCCATCCCGGAATCACTCTGGTCAAAGAAACCCCGTTGCTGGGTGGCGATGTTATATCCGCTGCTGTCGCCAGCGGAAAGCCATGTGTAAAGATTGCTTTCCTCGGGAGTATTTCCCTTTTTGCCACTTTCATTATGGCGAAAGGTGACATCGCGCTGGAAAGTAGTGGTTTCCCTTCGATTATATTCACCCCGAAGGTAAAGTTTTGCATAGGGACTGATTCTCCACTCCCAACGCAGGCTGGTGTTGGCGCGCATGCTTTCGATCTGGGAGTTTCTATACGCGACGCTTGATATGTAGGGGTTATACGCCGTCCACGAGCCTGAAGGTATGGAATTGGTGGCTTTGTTGGTTTCGCGAAAGTCCATCTGCAAGCTGGCATCGACGACAAGACCCATGTTTCCTTTGTTGAAAGGCGTTGAATAGGCGAAACTGAAGCCTGGGAGAATCTTGTAGCTTTTGCTGTCGGTGGCGCCGGGGGTGCGCTTGAGGTTCATGTTGTAGGAATTGGCGGTGAGGTAGGCATTGTAGCGAACACGCGCTGTCTTGCTGTCGAAGGCGCTTTTGGTTTTCATGCTGACACCCCCGGCGGGGGCATCTCCGGGCATATCGGCGCTGACGGTGCGGCGAACTTCGATGGATTCAATGCCATTGATGGAGACTTGGTCAAAGCGGAAGGAGCGGGTGTCGCCACTGCCGTCGCTGCCCGCGCTTGTGAATCCGCCGCCACCGCCGCTGGCCATGCGGGCGCCGTCCATGAAAACGCCGGTGTATTGGGGATCCATGCCGCCGAGACTGATTTCGCTGCCTTCGCCAGTGTCAGAATTTTCAACGACGCTGATGCCCGGCATGTTGCGGAGGAATTCGGCGATGTTGCCGTTTTGGACAGTGCCGAACTGGTCGGTAGCCATGATAGTGGAGAGTGTCATGCTATTTTTCTGCTCCATGAAGGCGCGCGCAGCGCCAGCGCGCTCAGTGGTGACGGTGAGTTTGTCGAGCATGACGACACTGTCTTTCTTTTCCCCGGCGGCTGAATCCGTGGTAACGGGCACAGGGCCGGTTGGAATGAGGCGCATGTCGAAGTCGAGGGAGACTTGTCCGCGTGCGGCCACGGTGACGGTTTTCTTTTCGGTAACGTAGCCGACAAAATGGATAACGACAGTGACTTCGCCTTCGGGAACATTGTTTAGGGTGTAGAATCCGCCTTGCTCGGAAACCGTGGCAAGGGTGCTGCCTTCGATGGAGATTTCAGCGTTCTGCATGAATCTGCTGGTATCGGCATCAAAGATGCGCCCGTAGATGCTGCCTGTTCCACCTGCGGTGCCTTGGGCGAGCAGGTGGCAGGCGCACAGGAGGCCCAAGGCAAGGCTGAACGCGATTTTGGGGTAATACTTGATGGCGCTCCGGAACAAAATATTGGTGGTTTTCATTTTTATAAAGAGTTGCAGCCGTTTGACGTTGGGTTATTCGTAATTGTGGGTTTACCAGCGATAGTTTGCCCCGGTGGAGAGAGTAAAGTTGTTGGCAGGTTTTCCGCCCGTCCAGCCGAGGGTCAGGTAGAGCTGCCAGTTTTTTCTGAGCAGCGCAGTGGCGCCACCTTGGAAGGTGTAGTAATTGCCACGCATGTCGTTGCAGTAGGGATAGCCATCAGCGGTGATAATGTAATCGCTGCTCATGACACGTCCGTAAACAAGGCCTCCCCACGGGCGGATAGCCCATGTTTCGTTGATCTTGAGGTGCGATCCCCATCGGAATCCACTTTCGGCCTTGTAGGTGGTGGAATCGCCAAAGCTGTAGCGGCGGCCGTTTGACGTGGTGGGATCGTAGATGGGATTGTAGCCCGCCGAATTCGTCAGTGAGAGGGGTTCCACAAGGGAGGAGATACCGGAGAAAGAATGTCTCTGGGCGGCGGCTTGCGCATAGATTTCCAACTGACCGAGACCGGCTGGCGTGATGATGATGCCAAGCTCGGCAACGGTGCCGAGGCGCGAAGCTTTGACGGTGCCATCCATGTCAAAGGGCACGCTGGCATCAATGCTGGCTTTGTAGGTGGCCGTGGGATCGTATTCGAAAATCAAGTCAAGGTAGAGACGCCACCAGCGGGCGGAGGCGTAGATGCTGAGGGGAGCTGCCTCGACCGTGAGGGTGGAGTGGTCGACAGGGGTGTAAGTTGCCTCATACTCGGTGAGAAATTCGCTGCGAGTTGCCTTGGAGCGCACATAGGATATGGCACCGCCGACGCTGATGGCCGGAGTGCGGCTGAATTTGCCGACATCCTCATTGCCGACGAAGGAGTAATCGGTGCCGAATTGGACAATGTTTGTCTTTATCATCGTGTCGCGATAGTAATCCTTGCGAAGGCGGTCTTCGCTGTGCGTGTAATTCACCCATGTGTTCCAGCCTTTTTCGAATTTTTCGTGGCGGGCGCTGATGCGCGCGAGAAGCGATCTGGTCTGCGCTTGGGCGATCATGTCGGCCATGACAGGCGCCGCGCCAATCATGGGCAGGTTGGAGGCACTGGGGGCGACGTTGGAGTTGCGGATATACCAATTGCCGTTCCTGCCTTGGACGAGTATGTAGTTGTCGCGCGATTCGGAATAGTCGATCTGGCTCGGGGCATAAACAACGCTGCTTCGTATGACGCTGTTGGTGCTGGTCACCACGGCGATGTCCACAACGGTGGTGGTGCCGCTCACCACTTGGCTGCCGCTAGTCATGATGGTTCCGCTTGTGGTGGTCACGGTGCTGCTCGGCACGATGGAGGCGATGGTGCCGTCCAGATTGTAGTAATGGGCGGAGTTGGTTGACGATAAGAGGACGTTACTTGACGCAGAGGTGGCGCTGGACACGAAGGTGGTGTCCGATGTGATAATCGTGGTGGTCGTGATGGTGCTGGTTGCCACGACGGTGTCGAATATCGTCCGGGCAAAGGGGACGATGGAACCGATGGTGGCGCTTGCGACGAAGCTGTTGGCCCAGTCATTGTCATCCATGACCAGTTTCAAATTTCTCTGGCTTCCCAATGTGGCAAAAATGAGCGAGTCGCGTTTCGGAAGGGCAATTGTATTTACGGAATCGGGGCGTCCATCCGGGCGGAAGTAGGTGCCGGTGCCGACGACGCCGTTGGCCGGCACTGTCGAGGAAGTGTCCAGCGACTGGATATTTCTGATAATGACATGACTGACGCCGCTGGAATTGCCATCAACGACGATTTTGTTGATCATTCCCGCATCGCGGAAGGTGTTCAGGATCAGGATTCCACCGTCGCTGTGATAATCGCCCCTCACTTCGATGGTCGCTCCGTCGCCGACGCCAGGGTCGCGGATATGGCCGGAATCGCCCAACGAGGTTGGCGGTTGCTGCGCAGCGCTGTGCGTGGGTGTTTTCATCAAGACACCGTTGTTGACAAGCAGATTGGCGTTTAGAGTGGAGGATACAAAAAGCTCCGCACCCGGATGGATGGTAAGCGAGCCTGTGACGGTCAACGCAGAGGCTCCCTCCACCTGCAAGCGACCCATTTGAACGTCATAGTTACTTGCGGTTATCATACCGTAATTCTGATTCAGCGCGATTACGCCCCAACTGGTGCCGGAGAGGGTCTGAATGATGTTTCCGGTGCCGGTGACGCCGCCTGAGTAGGTTTCGGTTCCGCCGCCTTGGTTGAATATCAGGAGGCTGTTGTTGAGTATCTGGTTGCCTGCGATTTTGCCAGCACTGGACAAAAGGGTGCCGTTCCTGATTTCAATGTCATTTGATTTCACTTTGCCGCCCTTGCCATCGTCGACAAAGATGCCGTTGAAGGAAATGCCGTCATTGGCGATAGTGACGGTGCCAGTGAAGAATTCGTCGAGTACCATCTGGCCGGTGCTCAGGTCATTGTTGTTTTCATCCTTGTAGTTGTTGGCGCCGGGGATGGCGATGATGGCACCCCCGGTGAAGGTCCAGTTTCCACTTCCGGTGAAGGTCATGTCCGCTACGCGGACGACACTGCTTATGTTGATTGCCCTGCTGGCTTCGCGTCCGGCGTCGTAAAGCTGCCCGCTCTCATCAGCGGCGCCAAAGACGACACTGTCACCGGCGAGGAAGGTTTTGTCGGTGGCCACGACGCCGCCAGGGCCAGTCACAAGCCAATTCTCGAACGCGGTGTCCCAAGTTGAGCCGTTTTCAGCGGTCCAGAAGATTTTTTGGTTGTAGGCGTCGGAATACAAGTTGGCCTTGGTAGTGTCGTAATAGCAGGTCACGCTTTCAATTGTTTCGCCGACGGCGGGTGTGTAGGTGGCATCCCTGCCAGTGAGCGTCACGGTGCTGGTCACTATCGTGGTGACGCCATCAACCTCGACTTCGGTGCTGATGACAACATCCCATAACATCTGATATTCAATGCTGACATCGTAGCGAATGGGATCGAGCGCCTTGCCTCCCTTGGTGACGACAAGGCTGTCGAAGGACAGCGCCTCGCCGCTGCCCGTGACGATCAGGCGTCCGTCATCATCCATCTGGCCGCTTGTGGACAATATGAAATAGGAGCCGCTATTCACCAAGCCAGCGTTTTCAAACAGGCTGATATAACCCTCCGTCCCGGTCTGGATTAATGTGGAAATGCCGTTTGTCAGCGTGGTGAAATCAAAAATCGTCGTGCCGGCAATGGTAACGATGCCGTCAACATAAAACAGGTCGGTGATGTATTCATTGCTCGTGTTGAGTATGGCGTTATAGGAAAGGGTGGCGTCGTTCAAACCAAGGTTGCCAAGGATGGTGAGCGTTTGGCCGGTGGTCGCGGCCGCATATATGGGAGACACTCCATCTGATTTGACCCCAAAGGCTATCCCCCCGTTGTCAGCGGCGAGCTTGCCGCCGTTTACCGTGACGCTGCCGCCGATAGTTGCCGCGCCGCCGAGCACCGCGCCGCTGGCAACGTTGATTTCGCTCTCTGAAGAGCCGAAGACCGTGCTGGCACCCAGCATCACCGCACCGCTGTTTACCTCGAGCGTGCCCGCGAAACCGTCGCTGTGGGAATTAATGGAAAGGATGCCGTCGCCATTTTTCTCGATGACCGAGCTGGCCTCGCCGTAAATGGAGTCGGCGGCGCTGGTGTTGGCCGTTGTATTCAGCGTGCGATCATCCTTGAGTCCGAACATCACGATTTGGTTGGCGGCGACGGTCACATTGAGCGTGGCGTTGTCGGCGAGCGCGAGGGCGCCGCCTTGCGCGGCCGTGTTGTTGAGGAAAGACATGCTGCCCTGCGCGTCGAGGTTGAGTATCGAGTTGGCGCCAATGTTGAACACGCCGCCGTTGTCCGTGGCGGTGTTGTTGGTCACCGTAAGGGAACCGTCGGCGGTGGTTGCGATGGTGGCGATATTGCCCGCCGCCACGTCGAGACGTTGCGCCTCAAGGCTCGCGGCGCTGTCGAGGAGCATGGCGCCGGTGACGAGCAACGCGGCGCCGTTGTTCGCGGTGTTCTCGAATGTGATCTGGCTGAGAGCCGCGCCGAGTTGCGCGGCAGTGCCGGCTGCGATGGTGCCGCCCTGAATGAGGATCCCATCGGTGAATTCGTTGCGCTGCCCCGCGCCAGTGGCATTGGCGAGCACCAGAGTCTGGCCGGCGGCGTTCATGGTCAGTTTTCCATTCGCCAGAGCCGAGGCCAAGCCGCCGCCCCACGCGGAGGCTTGCGTGGTGATGCCGTAGTCGCCGACAAAGGTGTAATTGCCCGTCACGTTCATCCCCGAGAAGCCAACATTTTCGTCCACGGACACCGTTCCCGCATATCCGCCACCGAAGGTGACAACATCGCCGAGCACGTAGTTGCTATCGCCGCCGCTCATCTTGCCACTGCTGGAGGTCAGCGAATCGCCGGAGGCCCCGTTCCATGTTAGCGACAGGTTGCTTGTCGTGTAGTCGAGGGTGATGTTGTTTCCACTGACGGCTGCGTCCGCCACCAGACGCCCGCCCGCGATCATCGAGACCAGCGAAGTGCCTTTGTAATCAACGATGAGATTTGAGGCGTTAATGGCGCTGTCGGCCGCCACCAGTGTGAATGAGCCTTGGGCAAGCGAGACCAGGCTGATGTTGGTGTTGGCGGCGAGGGTGATGGCGGCCGCGCGGAGCAGGTCGCTGGTGTTTCCCGCAAACAGGCCGGCCGAGAGCGTGGCGTTGTCAACCAGCGTGATGCTCGCGAGCGTGGTGGCGTCTTGGGCGATTGTGAGGGTTTGCGCGGCAGTGTGGCCGGCATCGCCCACGGAGATGGAGGCGACAGAAGCAAGCGCCGAGGTGCCGGTGTTGATGCGTCCGTTGCCGGCGAGATTGGACGCGCCTTGGAAATTCACGCCGCCATTGAGCGTGAGCGTGCCGGGGGCAGCGGTGCTCCCGAGCACGCGCAATGTGGCACCGTCGCCGATGATGATGGATGCGGCGTTGATGGTGGCGTTGGCTTCCAGCGTGGCGGGGCTTTGCAGCTCAAACTTGGTTTCGGCGCTCGTGCCGGTGCCCCAGTGGAGATCGTTGGATGTGCCTTGGATGCGCAAGGTGCCGTTGCCGATGGTGGTGATGGCACTGATGTCCGCACTGGCGTTGTCGAACACGACCAAGCCGGTTGGCGTGGTGTCACTCAGGAGCACGGTCGTGGTGGACGCGGAACCGATGGAGTTGCGCACCTGGTCCATGGTGGTGTTGATGTTGACGACAAGGTTCTTCGTGCCGCTGGTGTCCATCGCGATGCCGCCGTCGAGGGAGATTTTCATGCCTTCGTAGGCGTCCATTTGTATGACGCCGGCATAGGCGCTGGTGCCCGTGAGCGCGCCCGCCCCGACGTAGATGTCGTTTGCCTGGCCCGAGAGGGAGTCCACAATCATGTAGCCATCGGCGGTGATGCCTTTTGAGTTGGTAAGGTCGGGATCCAGTATTTTGTCGAGGTCGACTTGCGAATCATCAATGGCAACACCGGAGCGATTGCCCGTGAAAATGATGTCACCGACGCGGGCGCTCAAGGTGAGGAGGGGTGCGTTGCGCTGGATATTGGCGACAGTAGAACTGAGGCCGGAGGTGACGCCCATGGCGATGGCGCCGCCATTGCCGCCCGCATAGTTGTCGATGAATGTCGCACCGGAGCCGATGTAGGCGGCGGCGCCGTCATGGAGCGCGATGGCGCCACCGTCGCGCATGGCCACGTTGTCTTGAAACAGGGCGTAGCTGCCCGCTTGCGAGTAAGTGCCGGCGGCTTTCCATTCCAGCGGATCGAGCACGAGTGAATAGGGCATGTTGGCATTTTCCGCGGCAGAAGCGATCGCTCCCGCGCCGATCAGGAGCGCCCCGCCATCGCCCTTGGTCTGGTTATGCCAGAAGGAATACATGGATTCGACATAAAGCCCGCCAACCGCGAATACGGCGCCGCCGCCAAACACCTTGACTTCGCTGACTTGGGTTCCGGCGGCATTTATCGCGAACACGGGATCCTTGGACCAGGAGATATTGCCATTCATTGTGAGCAGGGAGCCTGTGCCAGCCTTGCCGAAATAAACCGCGGCAGTGGCTATGTTGGTGGTGGAGGGGATGAAGAGGTAATTAAAGCTGCCCGACGTTGTGATGCCGTAATGTCCCGCCTGAATGGCGCCGCCGTTCACATCGGCAGTGTTGCCTATGAAAGTGGCGTTGTCATAAAAGACGGCGGCCATCCTCTGGATGTAAGCCGAGGTGACGCTGGCGGTGTTGTTGTCCTGCAGAAGCAAGGCGCCGCCAAAGCCGTTGGTGGTGTTGCGCTCGAAGCTCACGGGCGCGCCAGAGTTGAAGAGCAGATATGACCCCCCGCCGGAAATGGCGCCGCCACCGCGCACCTTGGATCCGTAAATTTGCAGGTCGGTGACGACGGTGCTGTTAATGGCAAGATCATAATAGGTGTAATTGCCTTGGTAGGCATAGATTGTGGTCTCCCCATACCATACCGCCGTCTCGGGCAATCCATACTGGGAGAACATGATGGTGCCTGTATTCGTGGTGACACCCGACGGTGCGGTGAACACATTGTTTTGTGTATTCTGATCCACGCCGCTGTAGATGGTGTCTTCTTGCGGCCTGTGCCCGGAGACATTGTCGGTAAACACGGCCGGAGCTGAGAATGTAAAGCCGCTATTCCTGGTAATGTTGGTGGTCTGCACCGCGCCGGCAATCGCGCCGCCAAAACCGCCCGCCTCATTGGCGATAAAGAAACTTTCTCCAAGAAAATTAGTCCTGTTCGCGGTACTGCCGTACGCGATGGCACCGCCGTTGCCGCCGCCGCGCGCGTCGGTCACATTGGCCCAGAGGCCCGACATGTTGCCCATGAATACGGTTTTTCCGCTGAACTGCATATTGCTCACGTTATCGTGAAGGGAAAGAGCGCCACCCTCGGCAGAAGCCAGATTGCCGATAAAAACCGCCTCCTGCTCGAAGATGAGCGTCTGGCCGCCGGAACCCAGGCGAATGGCGCCGCCGCTGCCGAGAAAACTGCCACCGCCACCCGTGTTGAAAAGGAAGATGCCGCCCTCGCCCTCGCTATAGCTTGCGCCGGCCATGTTGCCCACAAAGTAGGCGTTGCCCTTAAAGGTAAGCGAATCCTGGGCATTCAGAGCTCCGCCTAGCTGGGAGGCGATATTGGAGACGAAGGCGACATCACCATTGATGATCACCGTGGCGCGATTGTCCGAGCGTATGTCATTGTTAAAACCATCCGTACGATGGAAGTTTATCGCGCCTCCCGTGCTGGCCGTGCGGCCTCCATAGAAAATAACATGCTCCAAGGTAATCTCGGATGTATTGCCCACGAGGTTGCCGCCTGGATTGCTGTAGTCGCCGTAATAATTCATGAGCTGGTGCCACGCAGCCGGAGTATCGCCGTTGGAGGCAAGGACGACCCACGCCGCGTTTTGCATGTCCATGCGCGGCGTTGGAGTCGAGACGGCAGAGTCAAGCGCGTCAGACGAGTAGATGGAAATCGGCCAGACGTTGTAGCCGTTGGTGTTGTTTGCCTTCACCCAATCCGGGCTTTCCGTGTTGTCCTGCCCGATCGCCCCCGCGAAATACACCGGGTCGCTCTGTGTGAAAAAGCTCGGCATCAAATCCTTGTATTTGGAAAGCTCTTGGGTTTCCAGAAGCGTGTTCATGCGCTCAAAAGGATACTGGCGCGCGTAAGTCGACACGTCGGAGCCGGTGCTGCCCATATACCATTTGATGCCGGGGGAAGAGCCATTATTAAGCATGGAAGTGACCATGATCGTCGATTGGGTGGCAACCCACGGCGTGAAGGAGGTGAAATAGGAATTGCTGGTTTTGGAGCCATCGAGGATGACCGCATCGTTCTTCATCAGCCACAAGGCCGGAGCCGGCGAGTCATAGGAACCGACCGCGCCATCGCTCCCGCTGAAATAGTAGGTCGTCTGCGCAAAAATCGCGCCCGGCGCGGCAATCGCGACGACGGCTGCGACCATCGCCAGCCGGTGAAATTTGGAAACATGCGCCCAAAGACGGCAAATGCGCGATGACTTGATGTTTGTATTCATGGTGCTGGAGGTATGTATGATTTTGTTGTTTGATATTAATTTTATAAAAATGCTTGATGAAACACGGCCAAGGCATCGCATTGATTGAAGCGGTTTTTTCGAGCGGCGTAGAATCAATCTATATACCGATATCAAGCACAGTTTTCATACCACACTTGTATATCGCTAAAATATTACGCGGATGATAAAACGAGCATGCAATGGGGATGTATATATGATGCAACAGGAGGTGGGTTTGGGTTAATGGGTGGCTTGGACGGTGCCCTTGTATCCTGCCTTGAAGGCGGCAGCAACAAAGTGATGCCAGAAATGCGCGGTATTTCCGCAGCTTCAACGCGCCGATTCCCGGACAGTCCGATTTGAACTTGCTTTTGCTTTCTGTATCCGTTGCATAGCACTCCGGACGTTCACGTTAATCCCTGCACTTGCATCCATGCCAGCCCCCACCCTTCGCTCACTTGCAAAATCCCTCGGTCTTTCGCGGACCACCATTTCCGAGGCGCTTCGCGGCTCGTCTTGTGTAAAAAACGACACTGCCGAGCGTATCCGGAAAGCCGCGGCGGCTGCCGGATATCATATCAACCCGCTCGCCGGCGCGGTGATGTCGGAACTGCGCCGCTCAAGCAGCAATACCTTTCGCGGAGTCATTGCATTGCTGATACTCGATGAGCCGGGGCGTCCCGAATATGCGAATAAATTTTATCATGAAATCACGCACGGAGCGGTGGAAAGCGCGGAAAAGATGGGCTTCAAGACCGAATCGCTCACCTCCTCCGGCAAAACGGGTGTGAGCATGAATCGCCTGAACCAGATACTCGAATCCCGCGGCATTCAGGGCATCGTGATTCTTCCTGTTTATGGCGATCCGGATTTTTCGGGGCTCGACTGGACACGCTTCGCCGGCGTTTACACGGATTACTCCATACGCAAACCCGGGCTGCACTCGATTTGCCCGGATCATTACCGCTCGCTTGTGAGGGCGCTGCAAAAGCTCCGTGAGCGCGGCTACCGACGGCCCGGGTTGTTCATGCACATGCGCACTGACGAGCGTTTGCTTGGCCGCTGGCAGGGCGCATTCCTGGCATTTCAAAATTCCAGCGCGGAAAAACGTCCCGTGCCGCCGCTCGTGCATGAGGAAATAACGGAGGGCAATTTCAAGAAATGGTTCTCCAAATATAATCCCGACGTCGTCATCGGGCATCAAAGCGAAGCCATTGGGTGGATGCGGGAATGCGGCGCGAGCGTGCCGCAGACGCATGGCTTTTTCTGTCTCAACACACTTCGCCAGCATATGCCCTGCGCCGGCCTTGAGCAACGCGCCGCGCTCATCGGCGCGCGTGCCGTTGAAAGTGTCGTGGCCATGCTCCATCGCAACGAGCGCGGCATTCCCGAAATCTCCTCGCTCACCACGATCCCAAGCCGTTGGGTGGATGGGCCGACAATATGCAGCGCGCCAGAGTAGGGGGGCCGGGAGCGCCGGGCACCAGCCCGGCTTTAGCGTTGCGATAGGCTTTGCTCGCAGCCGCGCTGGTGCGCGGCGCTCCCAGAAGCACTCCCGGGCGCGCTCTACGTGCGCTTGCGCACGACGCGCAAGCGTGCGGCGGCAAGCGCGGCGACAGCGCCCAGAAACAGCCACGAGGGCGCGCCGCCACCGCCACCACCGGAGGAAGTGGGTTGTGTTGGCGAGGTCGTGGAGGAATTGGTGCCGTTCACCGTCAGGGTGGCGGGCGCGCTGGTTACGGTGCCCATTATGTTTGTAAGGGTGACGGCGTAGGCGCCGGAATCAGCGGCAGTGACAGCGGAAATATCGTAGGTGGCGGCAGTGCCGCTGGCGAGGGCGGTGGAATTATGCGTCCACTGATAGGCGGGATTAGGGGCGCCGCTGGCCACGACTGTGAGTTTCGCGGAAGCGCCGATGTTCACGGTCTGGCCAATGGGTTGCACATGGATGGCGGGGCCCATCTGGAGGACGCGGATAGTGTTGTTTTGCGTGTCGGCGATGTAGATGTCGCCCGCGTCGTCGATGGCGATGCCTGCGGGGGTGTTGAGGCGCGCTTGCGAGCCGGAGCCGTTGGCGGTTCCGGCGACGCCGGCGGTTCCAGCGAGGGTTGTCACGACGTTGGTGTTCACGGCGATTTTGCGAATGGTGTTGTTGCCGGTGTCGGCAACATAGATATTGCCGGTGGCGTCAACAGCGAGGGCTTGCGGGGTGTTGAAGCGGGCGTCAGCGGGCGCGCCGTCGGCGGAGCCGGGTTGCTGCGCGGAGCCGGCAAGGGTGGTGACCTGCTTGTTGTAGATGTCAATTGCGCGAATGGTGCTGTTGCCGGTGTCGGCAACGTAGAGGGTGGCGCCGTCGGCGCTTACAGCGAGACCGGTGGGGAGGTTGAAGCAGGCGGCGGCGCCCGCGCCGTCGATGGTGCCGGCGGAGCCTGCGATTCCGGCGAAGGCACTTTGGACGCCGGTGCCGGCGGCGATCTTGATGATGGTGCTGGCGCCGGTGTTGGCGATGTAGAGGTTGCCGGCAGGGTCCACGGCAACGCCAGAGGGTGTGTCGAGACCGGTGACAGCGAGGGTGGTGACTTGGCCGGTGGCGAGGTTGATGGCCTTGATGGTGTCGTTGCCGGTGTCGGCGACGTAGAGGATCGCGCCGTCGGGAGAAAGGGCGAGGGCGGAGGGGGCGTTGAGGCCGGTATCGACAAGGGTGGTTACCTGTCCGTTTGCAGCGATGCATCGGATGGCGTTGTTTTCCGTATCGGCGATGTAGAGGTTGCCTTTGGCGTCGGTAACGGCTCCGGCAGGGGCGTTGAAGAGAGCGGAGGATGAGGAGCCGTTGGTGGAGCCTAATGTGCCAGCGATGCCTGCAACAGTGACGAGAGCGGTCTTGCCGTCGATGGTGATGGTGAATTGTTGCGTGGCGGCGGCGACGAGGTTGGTGGTGGTCAGCGTGACGGTGTAGCTTCCCGGGCTGGTGGGTGTGCCGCTGATGACACCGGTGGCGGGGTTGAGGGCAAGGCCAGCAGGGAGGCCGGTGACGGTAAAGGCAGGGGTGTTGACGGCGGTGACTTGAAAAGTGAAGGGCATGCCGACCATGCCGCTGGCGTTGGACGCGCTGGTGATAACAGGCACGGCGAGGGGTGCGATGGTGAGCACAAGCGTCGAGGCCGGGCCGGCGGCGCCAGCGGAGTTGGTGGCGGTGAGGGTGACATTGTAGGTGCCCGCAGCCGTGGGCGTGCCGGTGATGAGGCCGGTGGTGGCGGCAAGGTTCAGGCCGGCGGGCAGGCCGGTGGCGGCGTAGCTGGCGGGCGAATTACTCGCAGTGATTTGATAGGTGAACGAGACGCTTGCCATGCCGGTGGCGGTGAGCGCGCTGGTGATGGAGGAGAGAGCGGGAGCGATGGTGAGCGCAAGCACGGCTTCCGGGCTGGCGCCGCCGGCGTTGGTGGCAGTGAGGGTGACATTGTAAGTGCCCGCAGCCGTGGGCGTGCCGGTGATGGCCCCGGTGGCGGCGAGGACGAGGCCGGAGGGGAGTCCGGTGGCGGCGTAACTCGTCGGCGAATTGCTCGCGGTGATTTGGTAATCGAAAGCAATGCCGACGATGCCGCTGGCGGTGAGCAGGCTGGTGATGACGGGCGCGGGGGGAAGGATGGTGATTACGAGCGAGAAAGGCGCGCTAGTGTCGAATGTGTTGGTGGCGGTGAGGGTGACTGTGAAGGCACCGGTGAGGGTGGGCGTGCCGGTGATGGCTCCGGTGGCGGTATCCAGGGCGACGCCCGCGGGCAGCGTGCCGCTGGCGATGGCGTAGCTGATGATGGGGGCGTTGCTGGCTTCAATCTGATAGCTGAAAGCGACGCCTTGCGTGCCGCCGGCTGTGGCCGGGCTGGTGATAGCGGGCGGGGCGGTGGGAGCTGGATTGACGGTGATGGTGAGGGTCACGGGGAGGCTGGTGCCGATGACGTTGGCGGCGGTGAGGGTAACCAGATGCGAACCTTCATCGGTGGCGACCGTCGTACCGCTAATGATGCCGGTGGCGGGGTCGAGGGTGAGACTGGCAGGGAGTCCGGTGGCGGCAAAACTGTTGGGGTAGTTGCTGGCGGTGATGGTGTAGGTGAAGGGTATGCCGACGGTGGTGGTGGCGGTTGTGGCGCTGGTGATGGACGGCACGACGGCAACGGGGATGTCGGTGAGAACGGGAATGGTCGCGGAGTTGGCGCTGGCACCGTTGACGTTCAGGGCGCGGACGCGATAGTAATAGGTGACGCCGGGCGCAAGACCGGTGATGGCGGCGCTGAGGCTGGCGCCCGCGTCGAGGTTGTCGTAGCCAGTGACGAGGCTGGTGAAAGCGGAGTCAGTGGCCACGTCGATGGCATAGCCGGTGGCTCCGTCAGAGGCGGCCCAGTTGGCGGTGAAGCCGGAGGTGGTGATGTTGCTGGCCGCGGCGGCAACGGGCGCGGGGGGCGGCTGGGGGATAGGGGCGGTGGCGCCAGTGGCGATGGTGATGTTCGTCACGGTTGCTTCGCAGGGCGCGGGGTC